>OY292508.1:847003-872003 GCA_958496325.1 Nomophila noctuella
TAGACCGCCCCACCTGAACATGAGCTGGTACAGCCAGTCCTTGAGCTGCTGCCAGTGCACCAGCAGCAGCTCGCAGACCGCGTCCAGCAGCAGCGAGAACACCTTCGTGTGCGCGTCCACGAACATCTTGCTGAGCTCAGTACTACTTACCGCACGGTGACGTGACACAGGGACCGATAGCTACTTACCTAGAGAGGATCTTGTGAACAAGATGGTAGACCACCAGATAAGCTTCCAAGGTGGGAGTAGCTAGAGACACTATCTAGATAGGAGCTAGTACATACGTAGCCTGGTTTACTGGAGTAGACGGATAAGAAGTCCGAGTAGACCAGTGGCTTAGGTTGCATAGAAGCCTCAGTTAACTTCCTTGGATACTGTCTCTCGGTCTACTGGAGTAGACCTGTAGCCTAGGTTCGGTATGAGCCGCAGCTAAGTGTCCTGGACACAGTTGCTCGGTCTACTGGAGTAGACCGAGTAGAACATTAACTTAGGTTCCATAGCAGCAACAGCTTTGTTCCCTGCACACAGCAATCCGGTCTACTGGAGTAGACCGACCAAAAGACCGAGTAGACCGCCCCACCTGAACATGAGCTGGTACAGCCAGTCCTTGAGCTGCTGCCAGTGCACCAGCAGCAGCTCGCAGACCGCGTCCAGCAGCAGCGAGAACACCTTCGTGTGCGCGTCCACGAACATCTTGTTGAGGAGTTCCGTGAGGCGCGCTAGCTGCTCGCCGCTGAGAAGGCGACCGCTGTTTAGGTAGTTCGCCTGGGGACAATGAAATCAGTCAAAATCAACATACGGACTCCACCAAACGGAGATGTGCCGTAGGTAGTCAGAACTTCCACTCGAATGAGACGTTGGTATGGGGAAGTACCTCCACCTTTCAGAAGACTACAGTAAAACAGCACTTCGTAACTCTTGCGCTATGTTTTTGCTGGTGAGTAAGATCGCCAGAGCTCATTTGGGGAGGGTAGGTAGAGAGTATGGGGTCTGTAAGGCAAGCAACGCATCTGCGACCATTGTGCGGTAGTTGATGTCCATGGGGAGCTTTTGCCTCCCCATCACATAAAAAAGAGATGTGCACGAAGCCGCAGGCCAAACTCAGCGGACGGCCGTAAACGACATAGACCGAAACACTAGGATTCAGTTAATAACAAAAAATAGAACACTCTGACATAATATGGTCCAAGCCAGGTGGGCTAGCCAAGATGCCATTTCGTGAGCGCGAGCGATCGTTATCGTTGCGAATTATATCTCCGTCCCGCACACGAAGTATTAGTGTGAGCGGAATGGAGATATAAGTCGGCTAGCCCACCAGCCATGCAATATTAGAGAACGTCATTCCACATAAGCGAGGCGTACTTCCAGGGCCCGTAGCCAAGATGCTACTTAGACGAATTCGCCATACGCTTTCGTCGCGACTTATATTGCCATTCTGCACACGAACTATTTATGTGAGAGAATTTGTCAAAGTGGCATCTTGGCTAGCCTACCACCAGCCTCATGCGGGTTCATCTCCAACTCACCAAGTGCGTGAGTCCGTCCTTCCTCTCGGTCCAATGCGTGCAGGCGCACAGAGCTATGATGTCGTCGGGCGGGGGAGGGGGAGGGGGCGAGCCACACTCCCACCCCAGACGGCTGGCTGAGCCTGACCAGGATACGCTCTGTAAGAAAGTAAAGAATAAGGTTTGCAAATAAAAGAGTAGACTTCCTGAATCTAAATGGAAAGTTATGAACAAGTTTGGTTGATTTATTAAATATAGTGTACTTCCCGTACCGGGATAAAATATAGCTTATGTTACTCAGGGTGAATGTAGCTTAACAATGGTGTTAAATTTTTAACCGGTCCAGAAGTTTTTGATTTTATTCGTTACACACAAAAATACAAATCTTTCTTCTTTATAATATTAGTAAGTAAGTAAGTATTTACGTTTGGTTCAGAAAATAAACATTTTAATAAGGGTTTCTTGTTTCTGTCGGAATAATCTTCCTATTTCATTTATTGTTTCGGCTACAGCGGCCCATTGGGCACTATTATTACTATTCTAATATCAGCGCACAGCTACGCTAGGCTACTAGCACTACGGTAGCTAAGTTATCACCAAAAGGCAAACTTGAACATACAAAATTGGTCTTTACCGGGATTCGAACCCAAGACCTCGCGCGTTGATACCGCTAAAAACTTAACTGCCTCTGCCGCGAAGTGGCCAGTATCATCCTGTGGGTACTCACATCATGCCTCCTGTAGGAATCCAAACTCCTTTCGGAACACACACTGGACGCTTCTGAATCATCGTCCCTTCCCCTGCCACCGTCGCACGCCGAACTGTCCTCTGGGCTCTGCGGAATAAGGTTGATAATAAGTTTAAGATGGGATTCGTTGGTTTCTTCTCAGCGCTCCACAGCCATAAAGCGTGTTTTTTTTTAAATACCATACATTTTTTTTCGCTTGTCTATGAGAATTTGTTAAAGGAAACATTACTAAAAAGAAATAAGGTGTAATTTTGCCGCCTCACAGTCTGGTTGGGGCGCGCGGTGTCACATCACTACATAGTATAAAACAAAGTCGCTTTTTCTGTCCCTATGTGTGTTGTATGTCCCTATGAACGCTTAAATCTTTAAAACTACGCAACGGATTTTGATGCGGTTTTTTTTTAATAGATAGAGTAACTCATGAGGAAGGTTTTTATGTATAATATCATCCATTAAATAGTGGACAAGTACCACGGGCGAAGCCGGGGCGGGCCGCTAGTTTCCATATAATTCAGCTAGCTTTATAGCGCCTTAACTAAAAATGATTGTACTGGATAAAATGTACTTAACAAAAGTACTTACGTACCTATATTATGATTTTCGCTACATATAATAGTATTAAAATTTGGCTGGTGATAATAAAATCTGCATATAGAGCAGTAGGTTATCTAGTTTGTGATTGAACTGATTTTTTTTTGTCGAAGGTCTTCTACTTAAGTCGTGCAATATTTTGTGTAGTACAATAAAGATTAAATAGATAAATAAAAACTAGTTAAAAATTAAATCTGGGACGATTGCGTAGAAGGCTTTGTGCTACTTAACGTGATTCCTCCCAATTATGAACGATAAGGGAGCGCCGCAGGGGTTTTAGTGGGTATGCGTCAGGGAGAGCTCCACATAACCCGTCTGCCCCTTGGCAAATTAGCATAAGGGTGTTACTAGACCAATCGATCGATCGTCCATCGACGCCATCGATCGATGCTAGAATGGAATAGTCGACGTCGATCGATAGTTTCTACCAGACCAATCGATCGACCGTCGATCGACGGCATCGATCGATGGTAGAATGGGATAGTAGACGTCGATCGAGTTATTTCGTCAATCGATTAACGTCGACCGGCCATCGATCGATTGGTTAGTCGACTGGTGTCCGTCGATGGCGTCGCTCAATTGAAGCTACCACACCAGTCGATCAACATCGACCGATGTCTACCGATGGCGTCGATCGACGATCGATCGATTGGTGTGGTAACACCCTTAGTACTACTCTAAGCCAGCACTGCATAGTATTCTCACCCTCAACAGCTGCTCCGCGTCTCTGGTTTGCTGTAACAAGCGCAGTGTGGCGGTGGGCGCGCGAGATGGAGCCGTTCTCTCCACCGACTCCCTTCTGCGTATAGCCGACCCGACGACGCTGCTTGAGCGACCGGATCTGAAAGAGATATTTAAAATATCACTTAAAACTTTCGCGTCGCATTATAATTAGTGAACATTACTTATTTATTTATTTATTTTTATTTGGAAAACCAACAGCAAATAATACAAGTAAAAAAATAACTAAAATGAAAACGACATAGCCATTACAGGTATTTGCATATGGACACTAAGATTCTAATAGACTTTGGAGCTATCATAAACAGTCCTCATGAAGCTCACATTCAATAATCAAAAATTAACAATAACAGTTAACAGTTTTAAGAAATAGCTGTTATGTTAAATCTTAAATGTGGGAGCCAAAAAACTTAAATTACAACGGGACTAAACGCATATCTATAATATATAAAGCTCGTTATTTTTATAAGAACCTTAGCACTTCATTCAGTATTCTTGTGACCACAGCTAAAGTATCGCAGAAACGTCAAGCAGTGAGTACTCAAGTACTTTTAAAAAAATATTGCGTGTAGTCTAGTTTACAAATGAGAAGGTTAGATTAACGAATGATGTTTAAAAAAAAGCTGGTCAAAAAATCTGCATATGACATATTTGAGGCGCTCGTCTGGGGAAGTACCTTACATAACATCACAGTGAAAAAGCACTTCGTATCTGTTGTGCTATGTTTCTTCTGGTGAGTAAGGTCGCCAGATCTCAGTTGGGGAGGGTATCGGGTGTTAAGGGCAGGCGACGCATCTGCGACCCTTATACGGTAGTTGATGTCCATGACCATGGGCAGCGGTGATCACTTACCATGTATTCCTTTATGCATATTAATTCCTCGTACCCTTACCTGGTAGGACTGGTCTCTCTAGACCCCGCCAAGGATCGAGGTATCCCTGAAGGTCGTCTCCGAGCGCTGGCGAGCGACATGGGACCGCTGCTACGCGAAGACGGCGATGATGACCTAGAGGTCGCTGTGGGAATTGAAATAATTGTATAAATAAATGGTTCATAAGTAGAAATGGTGTATAAGTAGGTGGTAGAGTCATTATTTTGTAATTTTTTTGACGATTAATAAGTGCTTCTATGAACCCTTTTTTAATAAAGAATACTTTGAATTTGAAATAAATAAATAATTAAAGTCATTTATTCATTGCCAAAAAACAATACAAAGTACACATCCACACAATATGTAAGCAATGAATGGGAGTCCACTCAGCATTTGTCGCGGAGCCCAGCGGCTACACGACGCTGATCTTCCGTGGACACCCTAAGTTTATGTTATCTTATGTATTTTAGTTTGAGCGTATTTGAAAGAACTTGAGACTATCCTATATCAGACAAAATAGTGAACTTCATGGCTCATACTTTACGTTGGAATGACATGAAAAAGCCAAGTAAGTAGGAATAATACATTTGTTGGTATAATTTTCCAGAGATGTAAGTACGTGCTAGTTAATTATAGGCATTTTGATTTAAACTCTCGCTTTCTCGTCCACTGTGTTTCTCTCTTCATCATTCAATATTGTATTCAATCTCATCCTCTCTCTCTCTCTTGTTTACATCTTACAAAAAAAAAACACACACAATTTTAGTAGGTTACTCATTTTTTCCACTAAATCTCAATTTCGCTTGCTTTAAACTCACATGACTTCAGTAAACCCATGAAAATCAAGACGGTCTTCGAACCCGCACCTTTCGTTATCTTTGCAAGTTATTATGTAACCACTACTCACGTTGCGATTGCGACACTGTGGGCCTGGACCGGGAACGACCCACGACCCTCTCCGGACTGGGCGGCACTCCGGATGCACTACCACTCACAGGGGACCTCTTAGCGCGCGCTGGAAGGTAAATAACAATTTAAATATCACTATTATCACTTGTACATTACAGCTTACAGCATATTTAAGACTAGCTGCCCGTCACGCGGTTTCACCCGCGTCCCGAGGGAACTACTTCCCGTAACGGGATAAAATATAGCCTTAGATACTCAGGGTGAATGTAGCTTTCCAACGGTGAAAGAAATTTTGAAATCGATCCTGATGTGAAAATACAACACTGGTTTTATTTTTTGGTGAACATGACATAAAGACACGTGAAATTAGTCTAGCAACTTAGGAAATCTAGAGTATAACTTATAATACTAAGAAAGTAACTACATATATTCTAGCTAATATGATCTAAGATAATGACCTTATCGGATCTGCATTCGAAATTATTTAAATTGTATTAAAATTATATGTAGACCAGAAACATAGTTTTTTTGTGGCTTTACCACCATACATTTTAGGCGTTTTAATAAGAGAAATGCTATTGAATCTTAGCTCAAAAACAACCACAGAGGCATATACATACATAAATACTATGCCTATATCTCTCATGGGCATTACAGTACAGAGGAACTTCTTCCTACAATTTAAATACATAAAATACTCAACTACACGTACATAAATATGTTATTATATATAGATACCTTGTTGGGCCACTTCCCCCTCTTCGGTGAGGCGTTAAAGCAACGATTAATTACTATTTCATTAACAATATAATTGTACAGGTAATATCTTAATGTATGTAATGCAATTCACGTACAATTACATATCTGTCTAATTTATACATTTAACCTAAAAAGTAAATGCAAACTCATTATGATTAATTTTGCAAACATAAAGTCTTTCATATATTTTATAAATGCCAAAATAATCACATGATTAATGGACGACCCCATTGTATATTCATAAAAATACCAAATCAAAGGTTTCGCTGAAACTCGGGATAACTGCCATTTAAATATGTATTTGAAATACATGATTTCAATTTTAATAAAGCAAGGTTAAAAAGTTAAATAAAGGTTATAAATGTATTAATTATTAATTTTGACAGTTAGATACATTCAGACATTGCCTGTACATTTGTCTTCGTATTATTATATATTTTTTTCATTCGCTTATCCTTGACACTGGAAATCCAGAAACGTTACTCAGATAAATGAAATATTTGTATGTGCTATTTTAATTAAAATTAAGCAATTATTTTTAAAACAAAGAGTAACCTTGTTTTTTTGGTTGAATATAAATATCTGTGTGTGTGTCTGTGTGTAATTTGTGTGTGCGCATGTGTGTGCGTGCGTGCGTGTGTTTGTGTGTGTCTGTCTGTGTGTGCGTGTGTGTATGTGCTTGTTCGTGTGCGTCTCTCTATGTGTCTGTGTCTGTGTTTGCTGACTGACTCACTCCATGTCTCTGTGTATGTGTCTGTCTGTGTATGCGAGTCTGTCACATCTGTGTACACGTCTGTGTACTCACGCAGACTGGCGGTGCCTGCCTTTTGTGTGTGTGAGAGTCTGTCCATGTATGCGAGTCTGTCTGTCATTTCTATGCCTTGTATACTCACGCAGGCTAGCAGTCCCGGCGTTCATCTTGGCTCGGCTCATGTGCGAGTAGAGAGCCCTGGCCCGCGCTCGTTGCGCCGCCGCCGCGTCCACCGCGGATACGGACCGAGCGGCACCCGACGCGCCACCGGGGGAACGATCTACGAGAGAGGAGGTATGTTTATAACTACTGCAGTTGTCACATAAGACTTTAAACTTTCGCGTTGCATTACTCACAAATAATATTAAAACGGGACTAAACGCGATATTATTATAGTAAAGTACTCTCGTACTTACTGCTTGACGTTTCGGCTGCGATGCTGCAGCCATGGTCACAAGCGTACTCAAGCAGTAAGTACGAGAGTATTTAACTATAATAATATCGCGTTTAGTCCCGTTTTAATATTATTTGTACAGTTGTCACAGTTTTTCAAAGCATGTATGTATTTCTTTCTTTTTCTATTATGCATGTCGTGGCAGCCTCTAATTAAGGCGTCACTTTAGCACGAATATTGTAACTAGCGTTATAATAATGTTACTTAAGTGATTGTTTTGTTGGCTGTCCTTAAATAAATAAATAAATAAATAACATTTTAGATAAGACGGACGATGGCACCTCTCCGATGACACAAGAGAAGCTCGACGGCTGTAACGGTGCCGTTTCCTGTCAGCGTTTATGGAAAGCGTTTAGCGTGTCTGGAAATATCTAACCAGAGCGCCCACTGGCCACTAATTACCTAAAAAAACAAAATTTGCCTATCCCTCTCCGCTGCTTTATTATACTGGATAACGGGCTTACAGAGTTTTACCATCATCGATATCAGGTGGGCTAGCCAAGATGCCACTTTGTCGAATTCGCCAGAAGTTTTCGTAGCGACTTATATCTCCATTCCGCTCATATCAATAGTACGTGTGCGGGAGGAATTCGTTAAAGTGGTATCTTGGCTAGCCTACCAGGTGGGCTAGCCAAGATGCCACTTTCGTCTATCTAATCATCATCCCGCTCACACAAATACGTATATATCTTGGGCGGAGGATGGAGATAAAATTCGCGAAATCTGTACCATGCCCAGACCAGTACAAACAGATATGTTCACATGCAAAATTGTTTGTCCGATACGGGGTTCGAACCCGCAGCCACTTGGTGTGAAGTCAACTTTTTAACCGCACCAACTAATTTCCATGATCATGTTGGCTAGCCAAGATGCCACTTTGACGATTATTCGCCAACGCTATCGTAGCGACATATATCTCTATCTCGCTCACGCAGATAGTTCGAGAGCGGGATGGCAATATGTCGCGACGAAGGGGTTGGGAAATAATCGTCAAAGTGGCATCTTGGCTAGCCTACCTGATTTAGATTAAAATACTAAGATAAATCATACGTATTTTTAGCATATATATGTCGCAGCCAACTGATTAAATCAGCCAGCTAATTAAGCGGCTAGCCCCATAATTAAACGCAGGCGCCTAGTTAAATGCTACGCTTCAGTAAAAAAAATAACCTAAGTATGCAGAAATTCTACTCTGACAGAAGTAGGTTAGAAGTGTGTTTTTTTTCGTGTTTTTTTTAAAACCCTAAAAATATGTTTATTTCTCCAATTCATTTTACAAGCGGGCTTTTAACTAGGAGCCTGCGTTAAATTAAGGGGCTTAACTAAATGGCTGATTTAACCACATGGCTGAGACATATACATCAAACGTTTCAGGTCCATATTAATACAAAGAATAGACCTAAAATCCACTTATTAACTACAAAAACCCACCTCTCATGGCCACAGGTATGTGGGATATCGGCGGTCTCTCCTGAGACGCACGTCTTCTTCTCAACGAGTTTGTCCTACTTACTCCTGCCACTAAGTTTTCAGTAGACGCTATTTATTTACCGTATCCAATGCAGCGTGGAAGAAATTATTGGTTTTAAAAAGTATAAAGAAAGAAAAATCAGATTATCTCAGTAGGCTCAGGCGGGGGTCGAACCCAGCTCATCTTGCAATCCGGGCAAGCGCTCTAACCATTAAGCTTCCGAGACCGTTAGTAGACCTGACGAATTTCTTATTGCTCAAGGCTGTGTTAAGCTAAAAAAAAAAAATGTTTACCAAATATTTCACTCATCACATACATTGATCTGACTTCGTGTTAAGTAGCTTAAGCACTTGTATTGATACATATAACACCCAGACCAGGACAAACAGATATGATGATGTACACAAATGTTTGTCCTGTGCATGGATCGAACCCGCGACCTCTTTGGTCTAATAGGCAACTTCTTGCCCAAAGCGGGTCGTCAAACGTACATAGGAAATGCTCATAAAATAGACGATAATCCGAAAACAGGCATTTAATTTTATGACCTACGATAACGGCACGGTATATTGGCTCCACTCTGCCTGATTGGAAGCAAAAGAGCAGCCCTAGTTGCCATGACAACGGATGCGATAAAAATGTTTTATCATAACCTTTGGTATAGTCCAGGAATTTTAGATTTTATCTGCGGAATAATTCCTAGTGAGCTGAATTTTTGTATACACCTTTATTATGATATTGTAATGATAATGTGAAAAATCGACATTGATATCGTGCCGGCTAAAAAAGTTATAGGGGTCCAAACTACTCCAAACGTCAAGAAAATCAGTTTTTCGCAAATATCTCGCGATCTATTACTGTTCCATGGGAGACAAACATTCCCAAAGATCACGCGTTTAAAACAAATAAGTATTATGACCTAACCAACGAAATGACTAAAAATGGTTATATAGCACGGTTGTATGCTGTGGAAGTGGGTGCGAGAGGTATACCAGCGAAATCTCTCTACAACCTACTGAAGGACTTAGGATTACCAAGATCTAATATTAGCTCGTTACTGGAAAGAGCAACTAAAGCTGCTTTACTCGGCTCATACCAAATATGGTTGGGAAGGGAGAGGAATGTCATCGGTGGAGGTGATCGTTAGTATACTATAAAGGGGCCCCTTAAACCTACACGCTGGGTCGCAAGTCCCAGGCGCCGACTGACATTCCTCTCTGTTCCACGCGATGGACCCGGCACCCGCACGGAGAATCCATGGATAGCTAAGAAGTTCGTCTCTCAGAGGTCAATAATGGTTTCATAAAAGTTGTTCGTCCTAAAATTGTCTACAAAAAAGGTCTTTTGCATTTTTCTTTAGAATTAACCGTTTTTGAAATAGAGACTAGAATGCACTCATATATTGTATTGTATACCGTACGCTACATACCAAGGCATAAACCCTATTGTTTGTTTTTTCCCTTTTTTGTTTGTGTGTTTTTTGTTAGTATGATGTTCTACATATAGAAATATAAAGGACTTGTAATACTAGTACAGTCAGGAAAACAGGAATATCAACTACAAAAAACTAAGTGGCATTTTTTTTCGTCACTTTCTAACTCAAGAACGGGCTCACCGATCCAAACCAAATTTTCAGGGTTTGTACAGACTATTTAGTATATGTTTTATGTGAAGTTTGAACAAAATCGGTCGTTTCGCTTTATATGTAGCGAAGCACGTACCGGGCCGCTAGTAATGATATATGATAGCGCAGCTACGAAAAATATGTTTTATAGCTATTTTTATTCATCATTTAATTCCGTCAAATTGATTTTCATTATTTATAATTCACTGATTAGCTAATTATTGTTTAATCAATCTAAATGTTTGTCGATTAATTACTCTTTTTAATTGTAATTTGATAATTGTTAAACTTTTAGTTAGTAAGAATCAATTCTTGTAAAACAAACAAACTTGAAATGCTATAAAAACAGGACGTGCGGCTTGCTGCTCGTAAACTTGTTTACAGTGTTGTAGCTGCAAGGTGGGGGTAGTGGGGGTGAGCGTTTATAAGGCAGCAAGCCGGACGGACTGGAGCCATTCTCGTGTAGAACTTTGTGCTGTGCACACGTAATAAAAGTGTTCATCATGAGTCATCGTTTTACTGATGCCATAAACCGCAAGGGACTATCCCCATCTCCATCCGTTGATGCACGCTTATCTGATCATCAAAGTGAGCGTACTCTAACATCAGAAGAGAGGATTGAAGAATCTGCCAACCGCCCACATGCTGAACAAGAAATTCCTGGGCAACGATAACCCATCCTTATGGACTCTGGTTATACCGAAACATCAACGACATCATCACTTCTCAGAAGACAAAAGGAATTGCTGCAAAAAATGGTATACCACATCGCACAAAACCCATAGACAACTGCGAACAGGTGATGTAATCTTAAATTTTTAATTGACAAAGAGTCGAATGTTCTCTCGTCAAAAGTAAAAATAATTAATCTAAAAAAATAACAATAAGGAAAACACGGCTTGGAAATGGTCAAACTTAATGGTTTTTCTGGTAATTCTGTCATTTCACATGAAGTCATAGAAACTTCAGTAAAATTTGACGATATAACATTCGAAATTAAAAATTGCATGTCGTGCATTAATCAGGTTACGACGTAATATTTAGAATCTACTCATTGCGCACTCCTGGCTTGAAGGTCTCTTTTTCAAGCTTAGGTAAACACCTAAGTAAAGAAACCTTTACAAAGAGAATAATAATATTAAAAATAATAATAGAAAACATTTATTTCGGAAACAAATCACACAAATGTAAAATCACTAGCGGCCGCCCGCGACTCTGTCCGCGTGGATTTCAGTTTTCAATAGCCTAAAGCCTTCCTCGTCAATTGGACTATCTACTGCAAAAATATTTTTTCAAATCTAACCAGTAGTTCCTGAGATTAGCGCGTTTAAACAAACAAACAAACAAACAAACTCTTCAGCTTTATATATTAGTACAGATAATACAAGCAAATACAAAAAAAAACATAACAACATGCACTTTGCTAATAAAATAAAATATAAAATAAAAAGCAGGAAAAACAACATTACTTATTTATTGTGTGAAAGTCACCGAAGACACAGTCCGTGATCATTACCCACTTCCTTTAATACAGAATCAGATTGCTAAACCAGGATCTGCCCCGGCTATCGAACAGATTCGTCTGCTTTCCAATACAATTGATAGGGACACTATACGGGCAAATACCATAGTCAGAATGGCCGAGCGAGCCGCAAAAACCAAGCAATGTTTTGATTCCAAATGTGCTAGGGTGTAGTTATTCCAGCTAGGCGACTTTGTACTTTGTAAAGACACAGTGGTGTGGCAATAAACTAGGACCCAGATACTTAGGGCCTTATAAAATAAAAAATAAAAATCTTCCAACCGATCGATACGAAGTACAAAGTCTCCGCCCTGGTCAAAAAAAAAAAACACTTTTATATCACATTTATCTATTATGATGGCCTCTGAGTTTGACAAACCTTCAAAACAAGCCACAAATAGCCTCTGAGTTCTTATGAGTTGGAAATATTGTCAATACAAGCTAAAAAGCCTCTGAGATTGGCAAACACTCCTGTTTGTTGAATGCTGCTGAAACAAGCTATTATGATGGCCTCTGAGTTTGACAAACGTTCAAAACAAGCCACAAATAGCCTCTGAGTTCTTGCAAGTTGAGTTGGTAATACTGTCAATACAAGCTAAAAAGCCTCTGAGATTGGCAAACATTCCTGTTTGTTAAATGCTGCTGAAACAAGCTATGATGATGGCCTCTGAGTTTGACAAACCCTCAAAACAAGCCACAAATAGCCTCTGAGTTCTTCAAGTGTTTATGAGTTGGAAATATTGTCAATACAAGCTAAAAATCCTCTGAGTTTACAAACCTTCAGAACAAGCTTCTTTTAACAAAAAAGAAAGCCTCTGAGTCTAAGGAAGATCGATTCTTTTTACCTAGGTATCAAATTGTCTGTACAGTAACAATTAGGACAAAATATAAATCACATTAGTTTGTTTCAGAAAAACAGGAGCGCCAGCTCGAGCACGAGCTGCTTGTCAGTATGGCCGTGATAGCGCAGCTACGAAAAATATGTTTTATAGCTATTTTTATTCATCATTTAATTCCGTCAAATTGATTTTCATTAATTTATAATTCACTGATTAGCTAATTATTGTTTAATCAATCTAAATGTTTGTCGATTAATTACTCTTTTTAATTGTAATTTGATAATTGTTAAACTTTTAGTTAGTAAGAATCAATTCTTGTAAAACAAACAAACTTGAAATGCTATAAAAACAGGACGTGCGGCTTGCTGCTCGTAAACTTGTTTACAGTGTTGTAGCTGCAAGGTGGGGGTAGTGGGGGTGAGCGTTTATAAGGCAGCAAGCCGGACGGACTGGAGCCATTCTCGTGTAGAACTTTGTGCTGTGCACACGTAATAAAAGTGTTCATCATGAGTCATCGTTTTACTGATGCCATAAACCGCAAGGGACTATCCCCATCTCCATCCGTTGATGCACGCTTATCTGATCACCACGGTGAGCGTACTCTAACATATATAGTAGTAGTAGTATTGATATTCCGCAGATCGTGGATCAAAATTGCTAAAATTACTGGACTAGTATACCGGCGCGCAAGATTAAATGTCTAGGTAAGTAGACACCCTTACTGAAAAATCATGTAATGGATGTTTATTCAAATATTTAAGTATGTCTATTAGTTTCCTAGCATCCAAAGTACAAGCTTCAAGTTTAGTTTGAACTTAGGCAATTGGTGTGTTTGTCCAAGGAATTTAATTTGTTAGTACCTACAGCATGCTTATTTAGCTAACTAGCGGCTGCACGCGAATTCGTTCGCCTGGACGTTTCCGCACATATAGTGTTATACTATACCTTAAAGCCTTCCTCGACATATGCACTATCCAACACAAAAATAATTTTGATATTTGAACCGTTCCTGAGATAAGCGCGTTCCAACAAACAAACAAACAAACTCTTCAGCTTGATTATATTAGTAGATAAACATTTGAAGGAATGAAAATTTTCTACGGATGCATGTATCAAATTCTTTCACTAGCGGAAAACTACTATATTCAAGAATGTCAGGCAATATTTTATACGATAGAACGAAAATCTAACTATCTGCTTTACTAAAAAATCTACAGCTTAAAATTAATTTAGAAAAAAATACTTTTTAATGGTTAAATATACTTTTTTATTTCGTTAATGGTAACTTAAAATACATTAGGTTTTTCGTCAGATGACACCGCGGTGTCAATCGCATACGGTCCTTAAATTCTTTATATTATTATAAATCGATACACTATTAAATAGTCCTATCCTCAGGAACCACGAATATAAACAATTCATACATGGTTGCTGTGGCGAGATTAATAAAATTATAAGTATAAGTAAATAACACTAAGCAATCAATTGCTTATATAATAATAAAATTATACAAATGTAAAATCTAAAACTATTCTAAAACCAATTCCGTCGATCGTGGTGTCAAACGATCAATCCTCACAATATCGTCTTGATATTGACATCTACATCCGAAAACAGTGTCAAACCAAAATTTCAAACAAATTGTGATTGATGTTCCACGACAATGTAACCTTCTCGTGGGGTCAACTGAAGAAAGGATACAATTGGGACTAAATTACTACAGGAATGTAATAAACATGCTAATTCATAAGCGCTTGCTTTACTTTCGCCAATTGACACCCGTAAGCAATCTACTCACAGTGTTAACTGACGAAAGTATACAATTGGGACTATATAGCTAGGAGAATGTTAGAAGCTTGTTGTAGCAGCTAGACGCTTGCTTAACTTTCGTTAATTGACACCAGTAAGCAATCTACCCATGGTGTCAACTGAAGAAAGCATGCAAATGGGACTACATTGTTAAGGGAATGTTTTAAACTTGTAGTTTCACAGCTAGGCGTTTGCTTAACTTTCATCAATTGACACCGATCAATGATTTTCTCATGGTGTCAACTGTCGTAAGTATGCAATTGGGACTATGTTAGGGGAATGTTTTAAACTTGTTGTTTCACAGGTAGACGCTCGATCTCGGAGATGGGGTTTGACATCTTCTCTGTTGTCGTGCGAAGGCTTGCACATATAATAAAAGTTTAAACGTCATTATTATTTGTGTCCATTTATCCCACATTTACTATCCTTAATCATATTTCATGCATTTGATTGGTTTCACCTTTTCTTTAGAATAAAGATATATTCGTATGGGAGTTAATGGTAGTCTTAAAATGAGTGAGGTAGTTAGCTACCAGAGTGAGCGAATGAATGAGTAATGAATGACGAGTGTAGACAACCAATGAGAGAGCACCATGATGACCGAATGATAATGAACGGATCAATGATTGAACGGTGGCACATAAAATAGAAGTATACAATACTTATTCAATTCAATAAACATACATATTATATATATTTGATGCTCATGAATTTTAGTAGATTTCCCCCTTCAAAATAATAAAAGCAGCAATAGAATAAAGACAAAACGATTAGGGAGTTGTCTATGAACGTATGATAAAATCTATGAGCGAAGGCTGAATAAGTAATGAATGACGAGTATGGACAACCAATGAGGGCGCACCAGGATGACCGAATGATAAGTGAATAAGTGAACGAATGAGAGAAGGGAGCAACAAAGTGCCCATGGACATCAACGGCCGTACAAGAGTCGCAGATGCGTTGCCTGCCTTTAAAAACCCCCTTCCCTCCCAACTGAGCTCTGGCGACCTTACTCACCAGCAGAAACATAGCACAACAGTTACGAAGTGCTACTTCACTGTGATCTTCTGTAAGTTGGAGGTTCTTCCCCAGACGAGCGACTTATTCGCGTGGAAGTTCCACAAAGCTCTACCGTTCTTAAAATCAAAAGTTATACGATGAATGGTCAAGTCGTTGGGACCAATTTAATATATCAAATTCGTAAAAAACTAGGCGTAACTATGTGTAGTAGATAATTGAATTCCTTGGACTAACACACCAATTGCTTAGATTAGTTTGGCTAAGGTTACAGCTTGTACTATGGATGCTAGGGAACGGATAAACATACTTAAACACTTTTATAAACATCCATGACTGTATTATCCCTTGACCGTAATTGAAAGTTATAAGATATCTTGAACGGTCAGCCACTACTTGTAATAGGGGCCTTATGCCCCCGTAATAAAGTCGAAAGTATTTCGTCTATACGAGCTGTTGCCTGTACGTGGCCGTACAAAAATGCATACAATAAAAAGTTATATACGCAGTAAATAATGTTAATGTTATGTAGATGTTCTTTCTCAAAATCGTAAGTCTTGTTATAATAAAAGTTTGATATAAATAATCAACATACCTGATACACTGGCAGATGGGCTTCTGGGACTAGTAATTGCTCTTCTTTCTGTAAAAAATAAAACAAAACACAAAATAAATATATTATCTTATATTCTCTCTCTATACCTCTATAAACACACATCAACTTGTCGTTTAAAGATGATAAAATGAAAGCATGGCCGTGAGAAAGTAATTTTATGGGGAGAACTCCCGGCTGATAAGCAATATAAGGTGTAACAAAATATACTGAAATATTTTAAGGGCGAATTGTTTAGTGGAAATGTAATAAATTTGTCTAGTAATTTTTTTTTTGTTAATACGCTAGTTTCCGAGAAAATCAACAAAATAAATTGAGTGTATAATTGGGAAAAGTACAATTTTTGTCATATGCAAGACAGCTGGTCGTGTCTTATCAGTGTAATACAATTACTACACTTGTCCTGCCCCAAAAGCAAAGTGGTGGAGAGGGGGAAAAGCTTACAGGACAAAAAGAGCAAATTGGCCAATGCAGAAAATGCAAAATTTGGTAGGCATAATTTTGACTTTTTAATATCTGATATTGATTACATTGCCACTAAAGAATTCACCCTTAAAATATTTGCAGTATATTTTGTTACACCCTATATAATGTGGTGTTGTGAAAATATTTATTGATGTCTCTGTTCTCACGTTCGTAATGGCCCGACTATAGGTCTATATCTCTTTCAAGAATAAAACTAAAAATAAATTTATATTTAATATGAACAGATTGTATCCCAGTTGCCACACTATAGGTATCGCCGATGCGTGACCAGCTTAAAATGATAAATCTAGCTAACTAGCTATAGATCTAGCTATAAAGGCTTCATCATCATCATCATCATCATCACCTGTGCCGACGTGATGCAGGCTGTCCACGCTGCCCACGCTCCTCTCCCTCTCCAGCTGCTTCTGCGCCGCCGCGTCCAGTCTCAGGAACAGCTGCTCTGCATCATCAGGCAAGTGTCGCCTGTACTGGAGGCCCTGAGGAGACAGGGGGTGCATCATCACCTGTGCCGACGTGGTGCAGGCTGTCCACGCTGCCCACGCTCCTCTCCCTCTCCAGCTGCTTCTGCGCCGCCGCGTCCAGTCTCAGGAACAGCTGCTCTGCATCATCAGGCAAGTGTCGCCTGTACTGGAGGCCCTGAGGAGACAGGGGGTGCATCATCACCTGTGCCGACGTGGTGCAGGCTGTCCACGCTGCCCACGCTCCTCTCCCTCTCCAGCTGCTTCTGCGCCGCCGCGTCCAGTCTCAGGAACAGCTGCTCTGCATCATCAGGCAAGTGTCGCCTGTACTGGAGGCCCTGAGGAGACAGGGGGTGCATCATCACCTGTGCCGACGTGGTGCAGGCTGTCCACGCTGCCCACGCTCCTCTCCCTCTCCAGCTGCTTCTGCGCCGCCGCGTCCAGTCTCAGGAACAGCTGCTCTGCATCATCAGGCAAGTGTCGCCTGTACTGGAGGCCCTGAGGAGACAGGGGGTGCATCATCACCTGTGCCGACGTGGTGCAGGCTGTCCACGCTGCCCACGCTCCTCTCCCTCTCCAGCTGCTTCTGCGCCGCCGCGTCCAGTCTCAGGAACAGCTGCTCTGCATCATCAGGCAAGTGTCGCCTGTACTGGAGGCCCTGAGGAGACAGGGGGTGCATCATCACCTGTGCCGACGTGGTGCAGGCTGTCCACGCTGCCCACGCTCCTCTCCCTCTCCAGCTGCTTCTGCGCCGCCGCGTCCAGTCTCAGGAACAGCTGCTCTGCATCATCAGGCAAGTGTCGCCTGTACTGGAGGCCCTGAGGAGACAGGGGGTGCATCATCACCTGTGCCGACGTGGTGCAGGCTGTCCACGCTGCCCACGCTCCTCTCCCTCTCCAGCTGCTTCTGCGCCGCCGCGTCCAGTCTCAGGAACAGCTGCTCTGCATCATCAGGCAAGTGTCGCCTGTACTGGAGGCCCTGAGGAGACAGGGGGTGCATCATCACCTGTGCCGACGTGGTGCAGGCTGTCCACGCTGCCCACGCTCCTCTCCCTCTCCAGCTGCTTCTGCGCCGCCGCGTCCAGTCTCAGGAACAGCTGCTCTGCATCATCAGGCAAGTGTCGCCTGTACTGGAGGCCCTGAGGAGACAGGGGGTGCATCATCACCTGTGCCGACGTGGTGCAGGCTGTCCACGCTGCCCACGCTCCTCTCCCTCTCCAGCTGCTTCTGCGCCGCCGCGTCCAGTCTCAGGAACAGCTGCTCTGCATCATCAGGCAAGTGTCGCCTGTACTGGAGGCCCTGAGGAGACAGGGGGTGCATCATCACCTGTGCCGACGTGGTGCAGGCTGTCCACGCTGCCCACGCTCCTCTCCCTCTCCAGCTGCTTCTGCGCCGCCGCGTCCAGTCTCAGGAACAGCTGCTCTGCATCATCAGGCAAGTGTCGCCTGTACTGGAGGCCCTGAGGAGACAGGGGGTGCATCATCACCTGTGCCGACGTGGTGCAGGCTGTCCACGCTGCCCACGCTCCTCTCCCTCTCCAGCTGCTTCTGCGCCGCCGCGTCCAGTCTCAGGAACAGCTGCTCTGCATCATCAGGCAAGTGTCGCCTGTACTGGAGGCCCTGAGGAGACAGGGGGTGCATCATCACCTGTGCCGACGTGGTGCAGGCTGTCCACGCTGCCCACGCTCCTCTCCCTCTCCAGCTGCTTCTGCGCCGCCGCGTCCAGTCTCAGGAACAGCTGCTCTGCATCATCAGGCAAGTGTCGCCTGTACTGGAGGCCCTGAGGAGACAGGGGGTGCATCATCACCTGTGCCGACGTGGTGCAGGCTGTCCACGCTGCCCACGCTCCTCTCCCTCTCCAGCTGCTTCTGCGCCGCCGCGTCCAGTCTCAGGAACAGCTGCTCTGCATCATCAGGCAAGTGTCGCCTGTACTGGAGGCCCTGAGGAGACAGGGGGTGCATCATCACCTGTGCCGACGTGGTGCAGGCTGTCCACGCTGCCCACGCTCCTCTCCCTCTCCAGCTGCTTCTGCGCCGCCGCGTCCAGTCTCAGGAACAGCTGCTCTGCATCATCAGGCAAGTGTCGCCTGTACTGGAGGCCCTGAGGAGACAGGGGGTGCATCATCACCTGTGCCGACGTGGTGCAGGCTGTCCACGCTGCCCACGCTCCTCTCCCTCTCCAGCTGCTTCTGCGCCGCCGCGTCCAGTCTCAGGAACAGCTGCTCTGCATCATCAGGCAAGTGTCGCCTGTACTGGAGGCCCTGAGGAGACAGGGGGTGCATCATCACCTGTGCCGACGTGGTGCAGGCTGTCCACGCTGCCCACGCTCCTCTCCCTCTCCAGCTGCTTCTGCGCCGCCGCGTCCAGTCTCAGGAACAGCTGCTCTGCATCATCAGGCAAGTGTCGCCTGTACTGGAGGCCCTGAGGAGACAGGGGGTGCATCATCACCTGTGCCGACGTGGTGCAGGCTGTCCACGCTGCCCACGCTCCTCTCCCTCTCCAGCTGCTTCTGCGCCGCCGCGTCCAGTCTCAGGAACAGCTGCTCTGCATCGTCGGGGAAGTGACGCTTGTACGCCCAGTACGCCCTGAGGAGAAGATATTCACATGAGTAATGAAATTCTACCACTTTGTATGTGTTTGCCGCGCGTGCGTGCGCATGCGTGTGTGGGTGGATGTGTGTGTGGGTGGATGTGTGTGTGGGTGGATGTGTGTGTGTTTTTGTGTGTGGGTGTGCGTGTGTGTGAATTTATGAGTTCGTGTGTGCCCGCGTGCATTTGTAGGTGTGTGCGTGCGTGTGTGGTCGTAAAAATAGATATGAGTGTGTGCAATTTTGCTATGTGTGTGTGTGTGTGTGTATTTGGGTGTTTCTGTGACTCCGACTCTCTGGTTTGTGTATGCGTGTGTGCGAGTGCGTGTGTATGTGTGTCCGTGCCTGTGTGTGTGTATGTGTGTGTGTGTGTGTGTGTGTGTGTGTGTGTGTGTGTGTGTGCGCGTGTGTATATGAGTGTATACGTACTTCCTAGCATGTGTTCTCGCGTTGGCGTCCGCGTCGACGCAGGCGCGCCGGATCGCGTCGCGGACGACCGCCTGCTGCTTCTCCACGCTGGACGGCGACCATTTGTCGAGCAGTAGGACTACCACACACACGTGTGTGTGTGTGCCCGTGCCCGCGTGCATTGGTATGTGTGTGCGTACGAGTGTTGGCGTAAAAATAGGTATGGGGGTGTGCAATTTGGCTATGTGTGTGTATTTGGGTATTTCTCTGACTCCGACTCTCTGGTTTGTGTGCCTGCGTGTGTGTGTGTGTGTACATATTTCCATGTTTGTGCGTCTATCTCTATGTGCGTTTGTGTATGAGTGTGTGTGTGTGTGTGTGTTCGTGTGTGCGTACGTGTGTGCGTATGTGTGCACGTGTGTGCGTGTGTGCGCTTACGGGTGTGTGCATTCATATGTGCGAGCGTGTGTGTATTTGTGTGTGTGTGTGTGTGTGTGAGTGTGCGTGTGTGTGTGTATACGTACTTCCTAGCATGTGTTCTCGCGTTCGCGTCCGCGTCGACGCAGGCGCGCCGGATCGCGTCGCGGACGACCGCCTGCTGCTTCTCCACGCTGGACGGCGACCATTTGTCGAGCAGTAGCACTATCACACACACGTGTGTGTATGTGGGTGGATGTTTGTGCGCATGCACACTTGAATTTATGAGTTCGTGTGTGCCCGCGTGCATTTATACGCGTGTGGTCGTAAAAATAGGAATGAGTGAGTGCAATGTGTCGATGTGTGTGTGTGTGTGTGTGTGTGTGTGTGTGTGTGTATTTGGGTGTTTCTGGGACTCTGGCTCTCTGATTTGTGTGCACACACACATAATTTTCCTCTCCGTGTGTGTGCGTTTCTGTGTGACAGCGTGTGTTTGTTTGTGCGTACGGGTGTGTGCATTCATATGAGCGTGCGTGTGTGTGCGTGTGTGTGTATGTGTGTGTGTGCGTGTGTGTGCGTGTGTGTATACAAGAACGGTGTACGTACTTCCGAGCATGCGTTCTCGCGTTGGCGTCCGCGTCGACGCAGGCGCGCCGGATCGCGTCGCGCACGACCGCCTGCTGCTTCTCCACGGTGGACGGCGACCATTTGTCGAGTAGTATCACACACACGTGTGTGTGTGTGTGTGTGTGTGTGTTTGTGGGCGTATGTATGTGTGTCTGTTGGCGTATGTGTGAGTGAATGTGGGCGTATGTGTGAGTGTATGTGGGCGTATGTGTGAGTGTATGTGGGCGTATGTGTGAGTGTATGTGGGCGTATGTGTGAGTGTATGTGGGCGTATGTGTGAGTGTATGTGGGCGTATGTGTGAGTGTATGTGGGCGTATGTGTGTGTGTATGTGGGCGTATGTGTGAGTGTATGTGGGCGTATGTGTGAGTGTATGTGGGCGTATGTGTGAGTGTATGTATATGGGCGTATGTTTGCTTGTGTGTGTGTGTATATTACAAGTATACGTACTTCCTAGCATGTGTTCTCGCGTTGGCGTCCGCGTCGACGCATGCGCGCCGGATCGCGTCGCGCACGACCGCCTGCTGCTTCTCCACGCTGGACGGCGACCACTTGTCGAGCATAAGTACTATCACTTCGCTGTGGATAGAGAACAAAATATTTCACAAACATTTTACATTAACATAAATAAATAAATAAATTCCTTGGACTGACACACCAATTGCCTAGCCCCAAACTAAGCTCGAAGCTTGTACTATGGATGCTAGGGAACGGATAAACATACTTAAATACTTTTATAAACATCCATGACTCGAGTACAAATGCCGATGTTCATCACATAAACATTTGCCCCTAGCGGGATTCGAACCCGAGACCCTTGGTTTTGTAGCCAGGGTCTCTAGCCACTTGACCAACGGGCCTGTCGATTGATCATTGATCTGACTCTGACTCCGTGTTAAGTTGCGTATGCACTTGTGTTACGGACATCAGAATCAACGGTGCGGTGGTTACAAATATTATTCTCCAGGACAAGGACAAACAGACAAGTTCGTGCACACAAACATTTGTCCCTCTCGGGATTCGAACTCGAGACCATTGATTTTGTAGCCAGGGTCTGTGACCAATAGACCAACAGGCCTGTCTAATGGTAATAAGTTCCACGAGTTGTGATAAATGATTTTCCGTTGGGTCTTATTACTTTAAAATAGTGTATTTTTTCCTTAGAATGCAAACTGTCACCGAAATCAAACGGACTCTAGTTATTTTTCATGACGAGCTTGCCTTTTATTGGTTTTTTTTTGGTCCCATTACTTTTAGAATATTGTAGACTTTCCTTTGAAGGCAAACTGTCACTGTGACATCTTAGCTGAAACGGACTAAAGTTATCTTTCGTGGCGAGCAGTTTTAATGATTATCCATGCAGGATAGGAACGCCACCGTTAAAGGGTCTTACCACTTTAGAATAGTGTCTCTTTTCCATTGAAGTCAATCTGTCATGACGATCATCTTAGCTGAAACAGACTATAGTTATCTTTCGTGCACTATACCTGAGAGTAGAGCGGATCTCCTTCGACTTGTTCGTGGTCAAGTTGGTGACTATAACGGGAACCAAACGCGGCGAATGGACGTACAGCACTATGTACCGGACGCACACCGTTCCCGCCGATGATACAACCTGGAAGATAATAGATATTTCAGTGAACAGTTTACCAAGAATGGTCAAAGTCAAGAAGAGCAAGGACAAAATGTCAGTTGTCAAAATGACAATAATTATATTAAATTTGATTTTTCGCATGGAAAGTGAAATGAAATTAATTATTGAGCAATTTGATTCACTTAGTAATTTTTTTTGCACTTTTTTCGTTCTACCAGCGCCTCGACGTGAATGGCCTGCTGAGAAGAGACTCCGGAGGATGCTCAGCGGTTGGTTACGCATTTTTTATAGAATAAATTTCAATACAATTCAATTGGAGGGGTTTTAAGTTTCGTGTCATCACATATCGACGAGTTCATATAGGGGGCTAAAAACCATGAAATTCCCCCTTACTGCATGACTAACGAACTTGAATGGTTTTAAAAACACTTATGAAAAAAAATATTGGAATAAGAAGAACTATTTTGCAAATACCAAGTCATAATTACCTTAGCAGCATTCTGTATGAGGTTGATCAGTTCCTGCAGTATATACAGGCTGAATTGCTCCAATTTATTCTTCAGCACTTTAGCCATATGAGCTATCGTGATACACGCTTCGCGTACCACCTGAAAACAATGATTTAATCGATAAAATATCAACATAAAAATAATCATCTGATCTCAGGCGGACATTAAACCCAGCACCTCATGCAATCCAGGCGAGAGCCATCAAGTCCGTTAGTGGACCTGATGAATTTCTCCAAAGACGAAGTTATTTGGTTATTACTTAAGAATAGTGTCGATTTTTCTTTCAAGGCAAACTGTAATCATCTTAGCAGAAGTGGACAAATTTAAGCTAATAAATATAATAACTTTTTTTATTTTTCATATTTGCTCGGTATATCGGAATATTGGCTCCACTCTGCTTGATGGTAAGACGAGCCCTAATTGCCATGACATCGCTTAATAGTTCGGCAAAGAAAATATTGCCAATCTTCTGGGTTCGCGATGGATAGATGGGGAACTTATGTTTTAACAAGTCGAAGTGCTAGTAGGGTAAAAAAAATTGACGTGCAAAAGAATCTTATTGCTGAATAAATATCTTTATCTTTAAAAGATAAAGATAAAGATAAAGATAAAGATATTTATTCAGCAATTAGATTTACAAGGAAATTCTTTTGCACGTCAATATTTTTTTACCCTACTAGCACTTCGACGTGAATGGCCTGCTGAGAAGAAGTTCACCTGAGTAAAAGCTCACCTGACTCCTCAGATCCTTGATGACGACTAGAAACGGCACGGACAGATCCTTGAGATGCGCCGCGAACTCCGCCGGGTACTGCACGTGCGCGTTTGCGGTAAGAAGAGAACGTATCTTCTTTAACTGTGGGCAGAGAAGTGATCGATTAATTTTAGTGTCAGAACGAAATTGTCTATCTGGCCGAAACCGATTTGGCAATTTCATGATATGTTCATTTCAAAGTTATGGCCACGAAATTAACTTAAGATAACTTAAGATTTAGCATTTATTTCAAAGCTATAAATAAACTATATATAACTAAACTGAATATTAAAATTTGTAATCGGTGCACAACCGTTGTAATAGTTATTCGTAGCACATTACTAAGTAGGCGGTAACCGTTAATGAAGAACAATATTATTTTTTCGAATATGTGTTTTTGTATGTTTGCATGCGTAAATGAATGCGTACGTGTGCGGGGCTTGTTGCAAATGTGTGCGTGTGCGTGTGTGCTTGCGTGTGTGTGTGTGTGCGAATGTGTGTGCATGCGCGCGTGCGTGCGTGCGCGTGCGTGCGTGCGTGTGTGTGTGTGTGCGGGTGTGTGCGGGTGTGTGTGTGCGGGTGTGTGTGTGCGGGTGTGTGTGTGCGGGTGTGCGTGTGCGGGTGTGTGTGTGCGTGTGTGTGTGCGTGTGTGTGTGCGTGTGTGTGTGCGTGTGCGTGCGCGCGTGCGCGCGTTTGTGGGTGTGTGATTATGTGTGTTTGCATGCGTACGTGTGTGTGCAGTTTGTGAGGCTCTTTGCGAGTTTGTTTTTCTGCTGTATGGAGGCGGGGGCTGTTTATCGATGTGTATTTGTTGTCTGTACACTAGTGTGTGGGTTAGCTGCTACTTCGTGTACTCACAGCGTCGACCCTCTTCTCCCAGTCGGCGGCGCGGTCGCCGAGCAGCGCGGCGGCGTGGCGGCACAGGTCGTCGAGCCCC